>VNJU01004888.1:0-36816 GCA_008042675.1 Drosophila seguyi | reverse complement strand
TGACTTTTTCGCTTTCTCGGGTACTGTCATAAAATAAATGTTGCCAGAGTGTTGCTGGCGAAAAATGTTGCTAGCAACAAAGCCAAACAGATATATATATTCCTATGGCAGCTATATGTTATAGTGGTCCGATTTCGATCAAATTAAAAAATATGTGGAAAATTGGCTTAGTTAGATTTTTTTCTTAACATTTTCCGATCGGTCCTATGGAAGCTATATGATATAGTTGTCCGATTTTGATAAAATTAAAACCGAAATTTTAAAATATAATCAAATGATCAGATCTAAAATTTGATGCAAATATCTTAAAAATTGCTTAAGTGATAATTTTTGCATTAAAATTTACCGATCGTTCCAATGGCAGCTATATGATATAGTCGTCCGATCCTGCCCGTTCCGACTTATATAGTAGTGAGAGCATATAGAAGACTATCTGCAAAGTTTCATTCAGATAGCTTCAAAACTGAGGGACTAGTTTGCGTAGAAACGGACGGACGGACAGACGGACAGACGGACAGACGGACATGGCTAGATCGACTCGGCTGTTGATGCTGATCAAGAATATATATACTTTATAGGGTCGGAAATGTCTCCTTCACTGCGTTGCAAACTTCTGACTAAAATTATAATACCCTGCAAGGGTATAACCAGTGGAACCCTAATTTTTACCTTGCTTTGCGCTCAGTGCACCCTCACAGGCTCACTCGGTCGCTTTGTGGCCTGGACGGCGCCATCGAGAGCCAGCCAGGCGGCGCTTAACTGGCAGCTGAATAAACAGCATCCACAACAGCTGCAGGGTGCAGGGTGGTGCCTCGAGGGGAGCTAGCTGGGAATGAGGGATGGCTGAATACCGTTTCATCGACACTTTTTCATTGAATTCAATTAAAAGCGAAATTGAAAATTGAAATTCAATTAAGATGCTATAAATACGCCAGCGCCGGGTGTGAACAAGTGGGGGAGCTATGGAGAAGAGAGAAGAGGATACAGTGAAAGCATTCCCGGATAGAAAGGAGCTCTCACCCGGACAGCAGCCGGGTGCCCGGGTGTCGATACCAGTACCAATGATGATAGATGAGCTGCCCTGGGTGCCGGGAGTGGATGGGAGAGATTCGGAATGGCCCTGGCATCGATCGATCAATGAAGGGGTGGGGACGTCGAGAACCAGGCACATGATATGTGACCGAGCCTTTTTATTTAACCGACTCTTCTATCTGTTCTTTTGGCTGACATTTAATGGGCCATCAATATGTTGCTTATTCGACTCGATGTCGGGGTATTAATGACAAATAAATTGATACTGCAATCAATAAAAAATGAAGCTGCCATATGTTGCCCGAGGATAATGAAGTCTGGGAGCCGCAATACACTAATCAGATTATCATTATTAGTAGCTCGGCGTAGTTATTAGAAATGGTCCCATCTAGGCAAAAAGTCAGATCTGTTTTCTATTAAAAAATTGCATTATATACAGAGTAATTCGAAAGTCATTGTTAGGGATAAAAGTACACTTTACAAGCTAGTTAGTAGGAATTGAAGCAGATATGTATCTCAAATTATTTTGTATGTATTTTTAACAAACTATACAAAATATATTAGAGCTTATTTAATTAAAGCGAATCCTCGTTTTGCCAGCCGATTGGTAGACTTCCCTTAAAGACGACTGCTGCTTCGATTAACACATTAAACAGCGAAAACCAGCAGCAGGCAGCACTTAGCTCAGCTTAGCGAAGGGTGTGCGAAGGAACGCTGCGTAAATTTTGTACGGCCAAAGTTTCCCAGGGAGGTACGAGGTCTTTGTGCAACTTTGTCAAGAGTGATGGACTTTGCTGACCTAAAGCTAGAAAAGATTTAGCAATTGGGCTGCCCAATTCCAGCCTGGAATTCGAATGGATTCTCCAGCTTTATGTTGTGTGATTTAAACGTCAAATATGACACATTCATTACACACTAAAGTGTTTTACTTTTTTTGATGCCATTATTCAGGAAGCTGATCAGAGCCAAATGTTGCTTTTGTATGAATTTGAAGACTGGATGCATTTTAATTTCGTTCTACACAATTTTTTTCGGATTTATTAATGCGGGTGTCATCGTCGATGATGCCATTTACAAAAAGAGTAAGTTGGAGAGGCTTTTAACGGACCATTTAAACGTACCCCCCCTTACGTATTTCCGAAGCCGGTAAGACTGAAAAGGTTATCAAATGGTTTAATGTTGCTCATATCGCTATGATGGCCGTGGCCGCGGTAGTCCTGCTGATAGGTGTTCTATCGGTGAGCCCGGAATCACTTCGTTTTGATCCCTATTGAACTTTAACTTCGCAACAGAAATTTATGAAATTCGTTATCCTTTGGATAATAATTTTCATCACCCACATACTAGCCTACTACATCATCTTCCATGCACTACCATACGGTCGGAACCCATTATTCAGCACTCCTCTCTTCATTTCCCTTTATGTCATTGTGATGCTGATTACCTTGGGTAAGGTTGTTCAATAATCCTTTACCCCAGGCATAAGTAATTGTATTTCCTTGCAGCCCTCGACTTGTATTGTATCCTCATTGTCAGTTTTTATTACTATGTTACGAACAATCCAGATGAATTCCGACCGCCCTGTGTCGACAAATAAGGCGCTTGGCAATGCGAAGGTGCGGTATGTAGACCCCGAATTTAATTTAATTTTAATAGTCCTTGCATGTATATAATATAGGTATGTATGCCCTACACCACCTGTTCATCAAGTGAGACGGCTGCCAGCGTGATGATAACAGCTTGGACCGTGTTAATATGACAGACTCAATTTTCTTTATAATTTCATTAGCATCTTGATGAGAACTGAAAACGATTCCACGCGTGCCAGACACACACATCGAGCGGGAAACTCTGGTCTAATGCTGATGCTAATGAGGCCATAATATAATTTGCTTAAATTGAAATTATGCAAAAAAAGGTTAATACTCCTTGCATCACACTCAAGAGGACAGAGGAGAGGTATAATGTCGCTTGGCTTTGGCACCAACAGTTGGCCGGGCAACAAACCAGGATTTCCCGAAGACTTCAGCCATGTTAATAAATTACGTATACGCCATGTGGTACACAGAACATTATATAAAGGCAGAACAGTCAATTATATCGTTTCATTTAACTTTTGGTACCATCATTTCTACTATTTGTAAACAAACCATTTTCGTCCTGAATTTGTTTCCTAATTTGAAATTACGTGAAAGTTCATTTTGCATGTACTGTCAACATAGTTAAATATTAATTGCTATATACTATGATTCTAGCCAAAAAATGTTGCTTTTGTGTACCGTTGCATTGGATGTATTATAATTGCGCTAATTCAGCTATGTTTGTCCGTCACGAACATTGACTACATAATGTACCTCCTTAATAGTAAATAAAACCTAAATAAGTCTTATCTCAGTCCTATTACGATTCTAATAACTGTACAATTTTATTCCCATTATATTATTTGAACAGGGACTTACGATAAGGAAACCAAGCATAGATTTTCGGGTGAGTATGAGAATTTGTGGAAATTTGTGTGAAATTTTGTTTAGATTGTGTTTTATATATGCCGAGTCGATCTAGCCATGTCCAACTGTCCGTCCAGTTCTAAGCAGCAAGGGAATAAAAACTTGGGCGTGCCGAAGTTAGATTCCTCTTTTCTTTTTTTTATTTATTTTTTATATAAATGCTCAACATATAAAAAATATAGTTTCTATCGGAGCAAAATTACCAAAAATCCTTTGAGACACTGTTCTAAAAAATGGCATTGTGTCAAAATATGTACACGATAACTCAAAATCTACTGGACGGATCTCTATATGAAGTTTAGCGACGTTTTATTAATATATATATTTTAATTTTTCTTTAGCGAATGCGTAATATTTCTTTTTTGATACCAAATTAAGATGTAAGTTAGGATGTACACCATGAGGGGAATCGGGAGAATGCCTAAGACTTTTGTACCTTTAAAATTTAATTTGTCTTGAGTCATATTTTTACTTTGTTTTGTCTAATGTAAGGTAAACCCCTGTTTCCGTGATAACACTCTAGTGAAGTATTTCTAAGGCTTCTTAGCTGTACTAATATTAAATGTAGATGATATACTGTGTATACAATGTTCATAATTTTAGCTCATGTATTTCACGCATGCTTACAAATTTTTGCTGAAATATTGCCTTCCTGCGCATCCTGTCTGCTGATCTTTGCAGTTTTTTCGGTAAGAAACTCTCAATATAAAGCCCAAAATAACAAAAAAAAAAAATAGCTCTTTTTAGCGATATTGCTATCTGTTTTGGGGAACAATGATTTTTCAAGTCCTTCAGCCTGTGTATCTAATCTCATACAGTATTATTTCATCGGCATTGGGCAAAAATGCAGAGCTTGCAAAATATGCTCAACCGAATTTTTTTCTACTGTCTGCTCACTAAAAAACAGAAAAAAACGCAGCAGACGGGGTCTTGTTCGGACCAGAACACTTTTTTTCTCTTTTATGTGTTTTCTGAATTTTGTTGTTCAGTGTGAATAAAAAAGAAACTGTCACACAAAGACACCCTGATACGAAAATTGTCGACGAATTCTCAGTAACTGAGCATCAAGCTTCCGAGCTCGGCTGCTCCAGCGCTCCTGTGGCCTCGGGCCTCCGCGCAGTGTCCATCGAGCGTGTCAATGCTCCCCGCTCTTCCGCATCCATCCGCCGCTCCTCGGCCCCTTCGAGCTTCCGCGCTTACCTCCTTGTGAGCTCCCGCGTCCCGAGCTCGTGGCTCAAGTTGGATCCTGCCGGCGATCTCCCATTCTCGATTTAGCGGAGTAAAGCTGGCGGTAGCGCGGCTCTATTTTTATTCAACATATTATTTATGCGCTCAGGAGTCAAAGCAGTGCGTTTTTCGTAATAAAAAATTAAGAGCTGAGAAGAATCTTTCCACCGTCACCTGAGTTCTCGGTGTGGCTAACACCACACGCGCAGCACACATACATGCACAAATGACACTTTCAAATTAGGCAAAGTGTCCCAAGTGAACAAATGTACGAAGTGAGCGACAAAATTCGTTCACTCGTTGAGCATAGAGCAAGCCTAGAAAAAACGAATTTGAAGTTTTTTTCGTTTCTGTTTTCAATCGGGTGAGCGTGTAACAGATCGATTGCTGACAGCTTTAAAAAAAAGGACACTTTTTGCAAGCTCTGCAAAAATGTTATAGTAATTGTAAGCCTTTGGCATAATATTACATATTGGATGTACATATTTCTTTGGCTGGGTAAGATTAATTTTAGGGTCGATTTAATATATTTAATAATACTTTTGACTTTAGCCATGAACTTGTATGATATATACATAACCTGTTCGTATTACCGACATCTGAGGGAGAAAGAAACTGAAAATATTGCTTAATAATTTGGTTAAAAGTACATTTGAAAAGTTTTCTAAATAGCTATGGATAATTCGTCAATAAATAGGGAAAATAAAAATAAGGAAGAGAAATACATGAAGCGGTTTTGCTGGTGTCTAAGCTTAGGCGTCGGCTGTATCATCATATCCTTTGTGACACTTTTACTTGGCTTCTTACACACGGCGGAATTCTTTCGTAAGTTTTACTCAATAATGGACTGATACATTTATTTTGCACACTTCATTTTTATTCAATATAGGATTGAAGAGCTATAGTGATCCTGCGCAAGCATCTGGTAACAAAATATGATGTGTATGGTTCTCTACTTTCCTCGATTTACTGTTTCACTTTCAGTCTGGCCGAACCTTCTATGGGGCTTACTACATTTGCTTGCCTCTCTGTGCTTGTCTTATTCACTACTAGCAGTAAGATATAGCTTCCTAATATAAATATATTTTATATATTTTATTTATATACATTTTTCAATCAACAGACTGCGATCGTTCCCGTTTTGGCTTACTTACTTATCGAGTCATGCTACCTGATATACGCCCTCATCTATGCCTCTGTATCCAGCGCCTTGAAGACAAATGTATATGCTAACCTGGGTCTAGCATATGGCATATTATTCTGGATTTATGAAGTCTCCGTTTGCCGTAAGTTCTACAAAGTCCAGCGATTTCGATGATTGAATTCTTTTTAACAGTAATGACGTTCTATTTTCTTCTCACGGCCACTTCATTTTACTTTCTAAAGAGGCAGCAGCGCAATAATCAACAATTATAATCGAAAACAAAATAATAAGCATTTATTTTAAAGGAATATAAAACTTGACTCAATCCGAATTTATGTACTTCATTTAAAGTGAGCTACACGCAGCAAATCCAACATGAAAACAAAAAAATCCTTGGGGCATCGTTGCTCTTCTAACATCTAAATTTTTCCCCCATCGATTTTCATATACATGTACAGTGGACAACAGGTTGACTATTTTATACCTCCCTTGTTCCAAAAAGATGTATTTTTTATTAGTAAAGATTGCCTTCCCAATGGCAAAACAAAAAAAAAACAACTTGTTGAATAGTTATATGGAAAATACGCTTTCGTTCGAAAACTGAATATCCATTTAAGTTTTTAAGTATTTTAGTTTATATATTAGTAAAACTTATATAAATTATGGCAATTTCAAGGAACAAATTGGTTGGTTAGAAGGAAATTTTAAAACATTTTAGAGTGAGTTCAGAGAAGATGTTAGGTTTAACGTTCTTTATGTTTATTATACCCTTAGGGGTATTATAATTTTAGTCAAAAGTTTGCAACGCAGCTGCGTCCTATGCATAGGACCCATCGGAAAATTTTGAGAAAAAAAATCGATCCACATATTTCCATAAAATTTGAGAACATGGCCATTCCAGAATTTCAGTTTTAATTTTATCAAAGTCGGACCACTATATCATATAGCTGCCATAGGAATATATATATATCTGTTTGGCTTTGTTGCTTGCAACATTTTTCGGCAGCAAAATTCTGCGCTGGCAACATTTATTTTATGACAGTACTCGAGAAAGCGATAAAGTCAGAACATTTTCCTTCTTCTTCTAATTACTGCAAGGGTATTTAACTTCGGCATGCCGAAGTTAGCTTCCTTTCTTGTTTTTTTATTAAATTCACACCAAATCGTAGGTTAAATACAAGAGTATTTCGGTCGAATTTTAAAGATATTAAAAGACAAGATAGAAAGCTAACTTCGGCACGCCGGGAATAAAAAATATAAATTTTTCATTCTAGAATAATGCATTACTGAAATATGAAAATATATTAAAAACTGGCCAAGTTATAATTTGTTTCTAAAAATAGTTCATAAACGATGAAGTCGTCTGATCCTGCCGATTCCGTAGACTATCTGCCAAGTATCATTCAGATAACTTCAAAAATAACTAGTAAAAGAATAGGTAGCGCACTGTACTGGTTAAAATGTTAAAATTACTCTTTCACTGCGTTGCAGACTTCTGCATTAAATTATATGTTCCTGCAAGGGTATAAAAAGTAAGATTAGCCCTGGCTTTATTCTTTCTCGCTTGTATTAAATAAAACTGCATGCATTCGCAAAGGCATTTCACTTTCCATGATCTCTTCAAGAAATTAGAAACTTGTCTTATGCCAGCTCTCAAAAATCCGGTTTATTTCTCATCTCAGTCGCATCTGAAAATCCATTCGAATTCTAATGCTTTAAAAAAAATCCCAAAATGTGGAGGCTTATTCTACTTGTTTATTTTACTTTGGTGCCCAAAATTACACAGGGCCAGAAGACTGGTAAGTATATTGATATGCGCCATATAATAAATAAACATTGATTTCTACGTGTGAAAGTATTGCCATATGGTAACCAATGTGGAGATTGCGGGGATTTAGAGAAACTGATATTTTCAAATACCGGCCACTATTGTCATCCAGAGGATAAAAATGCGCTGGAGAAGAACTATACCAAGGAAGAGAGTGAGCACCCGAAATGCGTGCCTCATATATACCAAAATATCTGTAAGTCTGTCGTTTCTGATTAATACTCTGTCCCGCATTTTCACCTTCAATTAACAGACCCTATAAGGCATTATTGCTGCTTCTGGTCGCCGCAACTGGGATGCGAGATTCTTGTTGGTGAATTGTACCTCGATACCCACGGACTTTCTTGTGCTCCCTGCAGCATACATTGTCCAATTGCGAAAAGTATGGATTACAATTACGGAAACCGACCTACTATACCTTTGGCTATGCCTTTCCTGGCTCTCTTGCAAATGTTAGTTTCACTCAATCAGCTAGGCTAGTATGATGAGTGTGGACTTCATGCTGAAGCTAAAGGCATGGATTGCGTTCAGCTTTAGTATAAAGTTGAAACTACTTCATTCTAACTTAGTCCACACTATGCAAATACAAATTCTCGGTAACTTTGGCTCTTTGCCCCTTAGACGTAAGCCGCGATGCGCGGACACAAATTAATCAAAAATGTATAGTAAAAACTGTTCTCTCGTCATTACTACGATTATGATGTGACGATCTGTCAGTGCTCGGGTGGCTCAAGGATGGCCAGGATTTGTCTCACGGACTTATATTTGGTTCAGGTGTGGTTGCTGGAAGAGATTCCGACCCGGTCCCAGAATATAACGCTAGGCTACTATATATATTAGTAAAACTTATACAAATGATGGCAATTTCAAGAAAAAAATTGGTTGGTTAGAAGGAAATTTTAAAACATTTTGGAGTGAGTTCAGAGGAGATGTTAGGTTTATCGTGTTTTATGTTCAGTTTTTATTAAATTAACACCATATCGTAGGTTAAATACAAGAGTATTTCGGTCGAATTTTAAAGATATTAAAAGACAAGATAGAAAGCTAACTTCGGCACGCCGGAAATGGAAAATGTACATTTTGCAGGTTAAAAAAATTAAATTATTTTTTGTGTCCGAAGGTTGGCCCACTTGGGGAGCCATTCACTCACCACACAGGAAATGAGGACTCTTCAATCAGGCGACATCATCGCATTCTTGCGAACGATTGGACTGCTCGAAGAGCTATAGCTCAGACACTAGGGCGAGGGCACAATAGATCCAAGTGGTCGCAGTGCACGAACCTCTTTAAGTATTATTATTATTATTATTATTGTGTCCGAAAATTCTAGAAAAATTATTATGGCCATGCCTCAAGTTATATGAAAATATATTGTAAAGTGGCCAAGTTATAATTTCTTCCTAAAAATATAGTTCCTGAACGATGTAGTCGTCTGATCCGGCCAATTCTCACATATTTAGTAGTAAATAAGACTATCTGACAAGTTTCATTCAGATAGCTTCAAAACTAACTAGTAAGGGACTAGCTTGCGTAAAAATAGACAGACTTAAGACGAAAATGGTTAGATCGACTCGGCTGTTAAAATATCTCTTATACTGCAAACTTCTGAATAAAATTATAATACCCTGCAAGGGTATCAAAAGTAAAATTAGCCCAGGCTTTATTATTTCTCGCTTATATTGGCATTGGAATTTCACTTTAAATGACCTCTTCAAGAAATTATAACATTGGCTTATTTCAGCTCTCAAAAATCGTATTTATTTTTTATCTCAGTCGGATCTGAAAATCCATTCGAATTCTAATGCTTTAAAATAAAAATCCAAAAATGTGGAAGCTTATTCTTGTTTATTTTACTTTGGTGCCCAAAATTACACAGGGCCAGTCTGTCTTTAGTAAGTACATTAATATGCGCCATGAATTAAATATACATTGATTTCTACGTGTGAAAGGATCGCCATATCGTAACCGATGTGGAGATTGCGAGGATTTAGAGAAACTAATAATTCCAAATGCCGGTCACTATTGTCATCCAGAGGATAAAAATGCGCTGGAGAAGAACTATACCAAGGAAGCGAGTGAGCACAAGAAATGCATGCCTCCTGTATACCAAAAAATCTGTAAGTCTGTCGTGTCTAATTGATATTCTGTCCCCCATTTTCACCTTCCATTAACAGACCCTATAAGGCATTATTGCTGCTTCTGGTCGCCGCAACTGGGATGCCAGATTCTTGTTGGTAAATTGTACTTCGATATCCACGGACGTTCTTGTGCTCCCTGCAGCTCACATTGTCCAATTGGGAAGAGTATGGATTACAATTACGGAAACCGACCTACTATACCTTTGGCTATGCCTTTCCTGGCTCTCTTGCAAATGTTAGTTTCACTCAATCAGCTAGGCTAGTATGATGAGTGTGGACTTCATGCTGAAGCTAAAGGCATGGATTGCGTTCAGCTTTGGTATAATGTTTAAACTTCTTCATTCTAACTTAGCCCACACCATGCAAGTACAAATTCTCGGTAACTTTGGCTTTTTGCCCTTTTGATGCGCGATGCGCGGACACAAATTAATCAAAAATGTATAGTAAAAGAACTGCTCTCTCGTCATTACTGCGATTATGATTATGAAAGGCGCGCGAGTGGGGTAAATTTAATTAAAATAACAAACGCGCCACGCTGGAAACGGGGAGAGCCTGATGTTATCGTGACAAGCCCAAATTAAGTAGCGCTAGGGGTTACATCAGCCGGCCAGAGGGATGGAGAGAGCTGGGCCGGATAGGGTTGGTTCTGGGAGTGAGACTTGCCCTGGTCGGTGTCGACTCGGGAACTTGGGCTGGGCAGACTGCCAATTCAATTTCAAGACCAAACCAAGGCAACCAGCTAGTCTGCCCCTGAGCTGGCTGAAGGATGAATGGCAACCGAGCTCGAGGCTTATTTAATAGACCAGATCAAAAAAATTCAAATGCAGTATTACTTCAGTATTTTAACATTGCAACATCAATTGATTTTCTTCAGTGACATAGAACATTGATTCTGTGAGCCAAAAACTACTAAGCGGTGATCGTTGGAATGAGTTTTGCCTATATAAAAATTTAGGAACTGATAGTCTTCGCTATTAAATTCTTCCACACAAAGCGCGTCATAAGAAACATTGACTGTAGAAAGTCCTTTTCGTGAAACTAATTTTCTTCCTAAGAGCTTTCCCACTCAAAAAGGAATTCGGCGGATTTTCGCACTCACCCGTGGTTCCATTTTCGTGTTCGCTTAAATCCGCCAAGGAGGCGGAAAACGCCTCCGCCATCTTAGCCGCCGATGATGTCATCGTCCTGGGCTGCGCTGCATTTCCGCCGACTTTAACAATCAGATTCATTGCATTTGCGGCGTTTCCGTTTTCCGTTCTCGCAGTTTCCGCATTGTGCTCTACCATGGCGAACGGCGCCGGCGGGAAGCCGGAAGCGGGCACTCCACAGCCGCCAGCTGCGCGTTTCAATTGCCTCGCCCTGCCCAGGGCACCGCTCCAGGATGCTCTCCCCGCCCTTGTTCCTAGCACACTTGTTGCTCCTTCCTTCCGTGCGGAAATTGACAGAGAGTGGGAGCGTACTGAAGCGAAATGAAAAGAACGTGAAAGGAGTAATGGGTTAGTTCAAAAGGTTTCCGTCAAAACGAAAGAGTATCGAATTTATAATTTTCATATTCATTATTTTATATAGGTATTTTTCACATGAGTAAGCGATGTCAATAACTATATAATCTTTTTGTCTTTTCAAGTAAATTCAAAATGATTTTATTTTAATAATTTCCTATTTTGATAACGAATGGAAATAAGATAAATTTGTATCAGCATATTATTACTATATTCGTCCTTTTTTTATGACACTAAATACCACTTAAAATGCTACGAATAAAGAGTCTACTGTCTAGTGTTTCCCAGCAACCATGATTTATCTGTTTCTTACTTTTTGACAAGAAAGGAAGCTAACTTCGGCATGCCGAAGTTTAAATACCCTTGCAGTACGTAGAAGAAAAATAAAAATGTTCTGAGTTTTGCCTTTCTCGGATACTGACATAAAACAAATGTTGCCAGCAAAGAATGTTGCTGACGAAAAATGTTGCAAGCAACATAGCCAAACAGATATACATATATATTCCTATGGCAGCTATGTATATGATACAGTGGTCCGATTTTGATAAAATTAAAACCGAAATTCTAAAATAATACCAAATGGTCAGATCTTATTCAAATATCTTAAAAATTGGTTAAGTTATAATTTTTTTCATTAAAATTTACCGATCATTCCTATGGCAGCTATATTATATAGTCGTCTGATCCGGCCCGTTCCGACTTATATGGTAGTGAGAACATATAGAAGACTATCTGCAAAGTTTCATTCAGATAGCTTCAAAATTGAGGGACAAGTTTACGTAGAAACGGACGGATGGACAGGCGGACAAACGGACAAACGGACAGACGGACAGATGGACAGACGGACATGGCTAGATCGACTCGGCTGTTGATGCTGATCAAGTATATATATACTTTATAGAGTCGGAAATGTCTCCTTCACTGCGTTGCAAACTTCTGACTAAAATTATAATACCCTGCATGGGTATAAAAAGGAAAATAAAGATACAACAGCAGCTTCAAGTGACAGCTTCGAACTTGTTGTTCATCTGGTTTGATGTTGTTTCAGGGCACAGCATTTTCCTAACACACTTTCGCGTCGCTTTGCTTGGCTGTTTTCTGTACCCAGAAAACGTATGTGTTTTTGTATGTAAATACACTGGCCTTCGGTGACTCGAAAGTGTCTACGCAGCAATTAACTTTTGACCAAGATGCATACCTTAGCTGTAAGCTATAACGTTGATTATGTTTCGCCAATGTTTTATTTTTATGCAATAGTACGCGCTTCTAGGAAATAATAAAACTTAAATTTTATGTTAATATTTAGAATGTATAATTTCATGAGATTCCCAGAGAAATATTGCGACTTTCCTCACTTTCATTTAAATTATCCAAAGATGTGTGTTTACAAGTCTTGAGGGCTTTGCTCCAACGTCCAAATGTCAGTATGTCAAGCGAACTCTGATAAAGTTCTCGCATATCCTTAAGGCATGCGACATGCGAGATGCAATACTCCACCGAGCTGTCCGTTCCCCTCTGCCACCAAATGACTGGGGCAGAGACAAAGTTTTTCCGCCTTTGTCAAGCCACCGAAGTAACTACACTTTGGCGCCACCGTTGTTCATTCAAGTTGGTAAAAGTTTTGCAACCCACAATTGCTCAACGTTTTCGCTTCGCTGTTCACGGCTGCATCTTTTGGCAAAGTTAAATTGTGTCAGTTTAATTTGGAGTGGAGTGTCCAAGCTGGGGTTGAAAGCAATCCACCACCACCGAAGTCGGCCAAACCAATAAAGAAATTCGTTTGCTTGTTACAAGTGCTACCCTTTATAGGACTAATTGGGAATATTATATTTTAATTTATAAGATAGATGACAAAAGATAGAAAATAAAATATAATAAATTTATAAAGAAATAAATAAATAATATATACAGGAGTGGATAATATACAGATAGTGTATCTAGAAACCATCTGGAAATGTTGTTAAACAGGAAGCGTACAAAAATAAATATTTTTTTCATATTTAAATAGTTTGTTTAGGGTATATTTCTATATAGGTCATATCAGTATAACATTTATGCCTCAAATAATTATATATTTAAAATTTAATAAAATGAATTATTTTCCACCTTGCACTTTTAAAATAAGCAAGAATAAAGGCATAAAAACCATCTTAATAGTCCTCCCGACATCCTCTCAGTCAATAGTTTATTTTCATTTAATTTGGCCTTGCTCAAAGACCTTAGATGGGACACATAATGGGTGTTACTGATAAGCTCCAAGTCCAACTCAAATTCATTGTCAGTTCCACCGCTGTCTCGCTTTTATTGTGGCCACTTGTAGATTTTTCGCATTTTTAAACATGCAGCCAGCGAAAGGCGACCACGCGTTTGACCCGCAGAACACACAAGGAACAAGAGCACTCGCTGAAACTACTCATAAATAAATATACGGGGATCTATTGTTCGGCCGCATTTAGTTGGACTTGGATGGGTGGGTTGAGCTCTCTTTTCACAATTGTTTTGTTTGGCTTTGCTCGCCGGTCCATGTTTTTGCTTTTTGTTTTCCTTTTTTTAAGGGGGTTTGTTTACGCTCCGCCATTGCCGAGAGGGGTGATTCAGTTTAATGCAGCGGCGTGGCAGTGGAAAAATAAAGCGAAATGGAAATAAATAAACAAAGCGTTTTGCAGGTTGCTTAAATTCATATAAAGATTAGGTTCAAGTTTGTTTATGATTTTCCCAAATATTCGATTGCATTATTTTATACATATAAACTGGATAGTACCCTAGAAGTTTACAACTTAAATAAACCCTTGTTTTTTAAACATTTTAAAATATTCACTTATTTATGTAGATTGTTTCTTTAAATGGTTTTTGGTACTATTAAAAATTTGATTGCGCACTATTTTTAGGTTGATCTTTGTTTTTTTTCGAAATCATTTTATTCTATTTGGTAAAAGGAAATAAGAAAGTATTAAAAACGTTTAAAAGTAGCTTGAATTAAAATAAACACAAAGTTCCTGTTTGTTTACAAATTTGTTGGTTAACTAAATATTGCATTTTTTGTTTTACTTTAAATATTAGGAATCTTATATCATACATTTGGAAATTGTAAGAGTAATTATCTTTCAATAGAAACCTCTGCCCAAAAAGGCACTTCCTTTAACTTCTTCCGCAAGTCTCTAGCACCATCCCTCCAATTTTCTTGAGAAGAGCATCTTATAAGTTATTCGTGCAGTTTTCTATAAGCCATAAGTATGGCGGTGTAATGTGCATTTCCTTGGATATCCGGCAATGCAATACTTTTATAGCTACCCGGCCAACGTGGCGGATGAGCAATCTCATTCGCGCTTGCTAATATTTGTGGAGAATGCACTGAAAGCGAGGGCGCAGCTATCTCGTCGACCAATTATCATAATTTTTGCATTTAACTTATTATCATAATTATCAACTTTTCAGCTAAAGGGGCAACAGCATGCTTGAAGGAGGGGGAGGAGCAAAGTCTCATAAATTTTCTGTTCTAATTTGTTTTTATTTGAGCATTTCGATTGCCGCGTTTATTGCAATTTTAAAGGTGTGCACCCATAAAACGTCTCACGGCTTTATCCGCAGTACATATAGGAACGTGTGTGAATATTTTCAATTTGGTAAATGTGACGTCGTCTGTTTGCTAGCCGCGAGCATTTATCACCCGAAAAATCACCCCATATTCCCGCAGCAATACATCTTTCTTTCTTTTAATAAACATTTATATACAATAATATTTGGCCATAAACCTTGCGTTTTTGCTGCGATGAGGCTCCAAGTGTTCTGTGTTTGTTGTTCGAAATTGATTAAAGTAGCCCCCAAGCATCAATCCAGAATAACGACGCTTGTTCCCCAAACAATTGTGCACGGCGAGAAAATGCTGTTTTGTATTGTAAACCACTTGCAGTTAGCAAATGTATCTGCCCGGCCTCTGTAGTGTTTGCGTCCACACCTTTTGAGTAGTTATTTTATTTACAATATTCCAAAAATGGTTTTATAAATATATATATAAAAATTGTTTGAAAAAATGTATTTCTATTTTATCTATACTGGATTTATATATTTTAATAAAAGCAAGTGCTATCTATCCTACAGCAAATAAAGTTTTTTTGACTTGCACTTATTAGTTTTTAGAGTCCATATAGCTACATTTTTTCTCGATGAAAAATTTGATTGAATAAGTATTCGTGAGCTAGAGGATTTCCCTGAGTGTGCCTGTGTATCTGCTCGCACGTATGTGTGTCTGTTTTTGTATCTTTGACTTTGATCGCGCATGATTAATGATTACGCCTGTGTTTATTGCCTTCGCCACTCCAAGGGGTTGTATGAGGAGGCGGTGAGGGGGCGGCCAAAGTTTTCTGTTCGCTGCTTTCGGGGATTGCTATGCCCAGCGTGTCTCTTATATTTCAACTTGAGCACCTCAGCCAGGCGGGATGCTGGGTGGTTGTCATCATTTATATATAATGGGACAAACTTTGCGGGGAATATACTTCATACTGGAGATGAAAATATTAAGGATTTGTGGAAACAGAAAAGCGATTTAAAGACACAACTCCCTTAAAATGCTAGTACAAATTTTTTGTATTTAAATTACTCGAGATCACCAAATTTATTTCAATTAAAATTACATTCAATTTCAGATCATTTTGTATTCACAATATACTTTTGTTCTCCAACATTCCTGAATATCTTTCACACTTGCTTATCTGTATTATGTTTGTTTTCAACCTCGAGTCATCTCCAATTTTCCCCTGGTGAAACTTTTATTAAAACGGTCATAAAGGCGAACATCTGCTTATGAGTAAAGCTGACGCTAAAAAGAAAATGGCAACTTAAGAATCCAAACTTAAAATTCTCTACATACACATATATAAATTCTATCCAGTTAGCTTCTGCCTTAAACCATATATATAAACCTTGTCTGGCATTTTATTTAATTATATGATTATTAGGGAAAAACAAGCAGGAAATTAAATTAACGTTTTAGAAAAGCCACCGAGAGAGGAACAAAAGTGTGAATTTAAAACTTGTGGGGCTCGGGGAAACTTTTTTAATTGAATGCCCAAAAACATCGGCGAAGAGCTTTTGGTGTCTATGCAATGAGGCCGAGTGCAGGCTCTTGCATCCTACATTCGCAATCAGCGCCCAAGTGCCAAGCCCCAGCATCGGCATCGAGTATACGCAGTGTTGGACCACAGCAGGGCAGTACTACTCAATAGCAAGCTAATTTTTGTTTTCTAAGCTGAAATTGCTGCCAAAAAAGAAACAAAGAGAGGGACATAGGGGTCCTCGGCTTATACGTACATATGTAGGTATATAATTTGTGTTGCTCTTGGCCCATGAATGCTGATTCATTAGCCAAACCTTCCCGACCGCTGCCAGAGAGCCATTTAAATGCGAATTAGGGTAACCGCCCCTTGGGTGGGTGTGTGCGTGTTTCCGTTGTGTGTGTGTGTAAGGGGTGTGTGTGGGGTGTGGCTGTTGTGGTTTGGGTGGTTCTTGCGGGTTTGAACCCCTAGTTCTGTGGTCTCGCCTTGGCACGTCCCAGCTTGCCTTGGATTGCAATTGGTGGGTGGATGCGTGACTCTTGCTGTTTTGCCTGATGGTGTTTAATTTGATTTGGCACAGAATGCATAAACTACTTATAGGGAAAACATCAATTAGGGTCTGGCATGTAGTTGAGCTAATTAAGAGGCGGTACGAAAGGATGCGAACGGAAATATGCTGTGAAAGTGTTTAATACGCTGCGAGTTATTTAAAATTTACTTTTTATTGCATTAAGTAAGTATTAAGTATTGTTAATATTTCATGTTCTAAGCTCTTCAAGCTGCTCAAAATCATACAAAAATATGACCCACAGTCTGTATTCCCAATTAAAAAGTATTTTTACCTGAAATATAATTAAGATTCTTGTCATTAACCATTTATTTAAGCTATAAAATCTGAATAAAGACAACAATCCATTATATGAGTATATGTATTAATTTCATAATCAAAATGATAGGCTATCAATAATTGGGTTCTTCAATTTCTTGATTATTCAGTTTATGTCTTTGTTAAGTGGTATTTTATTTCTTATTAATTAATGCTTCTAGAGTAGTGAATCGAGGCTCATTCCACTCATTAGGCGTCAAGTAGTTGGCATTTGGGAACCAATTTGAACCGGATTGTCCAGTTAATACCGTTTTCCACCGCACATTCGCATCTCATCGTCATCGCTCGTCATAAGCAAAAAGACCTTGAGAGGACAATTTAATCAAATGTCTCTCCAGCACCCGCCAATCCATTGGAAGCTGCATTCCATTGGCCGGGATGATCGCATTAAGATAAGCTTTAATTGCTCATTTATGGGTCCGAGAGAAATGTTTGAAATATGTGCTAAGCGATTTTATTAGCTACCGCCGTGGCCAGCCATAAAAGCCATCAGACATCAAAAGTCTAAAAATAAGCGTGGCCAAAAAATTCGAATTATCAAGGAAACGACGGGCCAGCGGCTGCCAAAGCCGAGACAACAGGTAATTAAGAGCAAAAATAAACAATGACAAAAGATGGGAAAAATTTTCAAAGCCCTGAGAGAATGGAGGGCGTTTTTCGGATTCAGATTTGAGTGCTATGCAATTTGGATTCTTTATTTCGCTGAAATGCTTGTGTGTCAAAATGAAAAATTTGTGCAATGTGAAAGACAAACCTGATTTGCCATAAAATTAAATTTCGCGCGCATTTGGTGGCGACCAGTGGAGCGGCCCAGCCCAAAGATTTGTGCAAATGCTCTAGACCGCACATCTAGTACGAACAAAATCAATATTTGGCTCCTACGGCCCCTGCGTAATGGCCAAATACATCAATTTCTGCTGAGATCTGCTGGGACACGTTGCGCGATCATTTGACATTCTCAAGTCGGACAAGTGTGAAAGGAAATGCCTACAAATCTGTGTGTAAGAACTTTCGACAAATTCGCTGCACTTAAATTATTGATTGCAATAACTGACAAGTGTGTAGGCAACATATTCCAACAGAAATACATCAGCCCCGAGCTTAGAATTATTTACGTCAACAAGTCACGCCCCACGCCAGCGAACTTGAACTAAGAGCATTGATTTTCAACGGAACCAAACTGTCTAATTATAATTTTAAGATATTTAAGTTTATTTTCATAATTTAAAAATAAAAACTCAAAGATAAGCCATGGCAAATATATAAATACCCTTTGGTAAGCCTTATATATATATTATTTATATCTCTTAAATAAAGGAAGCCTATACTAAGAATTTTCGATTGAGAAAACTATAGTCTGATAATAATCTCTCTCAGTGTCATTAAGAAAAAGGTTGAACTTTTCTGATGGTATCTTTTCCATTCAATTTAATGCTTTCCTGCAGCAATTTAAAAACAATTTCTCACATTATTTGTCAACTGTAGATACACTTTCTCGATTAACTAGAATTACGCTTTATTAAAACGCAACAAGAATTGTTGCTTGATTTCATGTTGTTGGGGTAAAAGTAAATCCCTGAGAATTTATTTATATTTAATAAATCCCTCTAGTTATCTGTTTTCTCTTGTTTTGTTTTTATTTTGATGAGCTTTACACTAGTTCCCCGTCATTACTCATTTTGATTGTACATTTTGTTGTGTCTGTTTTTTGTTACACAGAGAGAAGAAAAAGCATAAAACAACTTGATATCAGATTTATTAAAATTGTATAATTGAATCAGTTGTGATCTGGTTCATATCGTAATTGTAATTATTATTATAAATATAATATAATTTTTGTAATGTGTTTATTATGTTGTTAATTGCTAAACAATTTTATACTTTATAGAAACACCAGGGTTAAGTTGTGGAAACACAAAGTTTTAGGATTTAACATTTTTTTCCTTCTCTTTTCTCTGTGTAGGGTTGGGAATTTGGCTGCTATTGCTTTGATTGTTGTTGTTGTTGTTTGATTAGGCGTCTAGGTTGACACATAGGGGGCACACACACACAAACACACGGCCCCTCATAGATAGACACCCATACTCACGCAGAGCACGAGAGATGGACGCCGAACCGACACATGTGTTGGAAATTTAACACAAATGTGCAAATTTAATTAAATTCAAACGAGAAATAAATATAAATACGCGCCGTTTGCATACATACATTTGTATGTGTATATACGGATAATACTATATAGCGGGGATCTTGTGAAAATAAGAAGCTGTGTGATGTGACCTAAGGAAGAGCAACAATGCCCATGCCCCGTACACATACACTTGCACCGGCCGCTGCACTTGTGTGGGTAAAAACGCAATTTTCACAAATTTTTTTAAACTTGACAAAGTCACAGAGAAAATGGTGCGAAACACGAAAATACGTACATAAACACCAGACAACCAATGTGAAAAAAAACCATGGGCCATGATTCAAAGCTATACAATTTTGTAATATTAAAAATTCCACACGAATAACTTTTCCCTTAATTTATTTTGGTAAATATTTATAATTGTTGGCAAGCTGGTTCAGTTTGTTGAATTTTTAAATGCTTTAAATTAGCCAAACCCTCGAACAGAAAATAGGATATTCTCAGCCTTGAATTGATTCAAAAATTGCAAGGCAATGAGGCGAAAGATAGAATATGTTTTATAAATATTCCTGCAACCCACTGCTGACTCACTGAATATTTCGAAATATTTAATTTTTAATAAATGTTAGACTGTTGCATGGCCCAACCTTTGTGACACCTTAAATACTTTATTGCACTTAAGGCGGTTCTGGACATAATTTTATACTGCTATTCGAGTAGGAAAGATAAAACAAATTTGGCAGAAATTTAAAATACAATTTGTCTCATTGGACTTAGTGCCGGCTTCTATAAAGTATTTTATCGGCGCTATCGCCATTTGATAATGTCAAAAACGCCGAAAATATCGCCGGCCCGGTCGCTTCTTCAATTCGTTATCGAAGGTAACAGCATATGCCAAGTGGCTTTGATTTTGTTTTATTTTTACCTTTTCATATGCTTCATATTTATATACGAAGCATGGCATTTTTTATAGAATCTTAACTCGGTTCTCGGCCATAAAGATAAAATAGAAACTGGAAAATATAAGCAACACTGAGTGGGGGCGTTAATTTATTAATGCAGAGTCGTGAGCCAAAACAAAATCTGTGAGAACACTTTTATAACTTGATTTATTTAAAGCCAAACGAAATGGGTTGAGTTGGTGTTGTTAGGTGTGTGGTTAAGATTTAAAAATAAATCGAAATTTTGAAACATAAACAGAAGGACATTGGCTAAGGTCATTGTTGATAATATTATGTGGCAGCATAAATTGAAACTCATTAAGCGAATTAAGTACCGATCCAAATTTTTTATCCAGAGGAATATTTAAAAACACAACCGTTCAAAGCACTCACTTTCAATTACGAATTCTGTGAATAAATCCATCGACCCAGATCGTTAATTAATGGGCCCAAAATGTATTAAGAGATATGCAACTAAAAATACTAATAATGCCAAAGTCAACAGACACACTCGCACACTTCAGATAATAAATAAATATATGGGAAAATATATTCACTTATGTATATGTTTTTGTTTTTTTGTATCACTTCATTCATCATACATTCGCACAGAGGCGATGATCAACTCGTTCGGCCGTTGAAAAAAATTGCAAATAAAAAAGACAACAAAACAGCAACAATAACAACCAGAACTGACGCAGAAATTTGCCACCAGCTGGCAAGTTGAAAGCAGCATTAAATTATATTTGCCGTTTCATACAATATACATTCAATTTGAAGAAACTTGCTAGTGCTGCCTTAGCGGCAGACGGCCTTATTTAATTAACAAACAGCTAGCCGAATTTTAAATGGAAATAATAATATTTAATAAAAACTAGAAATCAGATACGATTAGCGCTATCAAAGAGAGCGCGAGAGAGGTCGCTGAATATACTTTTCGATCCGTCGCTACCCATTCAGATTCGTTAGATCGCGTTCTCGCGCCGTATTTTTGTATTTTCTATATGTTTTGTTTTTTTTTATTGTATTTTTAGCTAATTTCAGTCGCTATTGAGCTTGGCAATTAGTTACACTTGATTATAGGAAAGCAGATCGTGCCGGTCGATCCCACAAGCTCAATGTTTATGTTTCACTTTGTTCTTGAAATGGTTATAGGTATTGCAAAAGAGGGAAGTAACTTATGGGGGCCGTTAAGAAGTTAAGTGATGTTCAAACTTAGAGACTTATAGTTATCAAGTTATTTATCACTATATTATTTTAGTTCTATAGAACTGAGCTTGTTAAGAATCGAATGGTTATTCGTTCAGCAGTAATTATACGGTTCGTTGGAAGAGAAACTTCGCTACAATACCTAATGGTTTGATGTAACTCCCTCGCCTGTGTCTACTTCTAAATCATTTATATCAATGACCTATACTCATAAAAGACACATTGCCTAAATGGCATATGTTATTTAAAAAATTCACATAAACACGCACACACACTCGCACTGACGCTTCAAAAAGCAAAGAAACGCGCGAAAATCGCGTCAAACAATCGCCTGTGAACCGCCGGAAAACCGTCAGTGAACTCGTGCACGTTCCAATCAGAACTGAGACTGAGCAATTGAAAGTCCAACAGGCTGAGGCCCACTAACCCACACAGGCGCACGCACTGCACAGTGGCTTTATTACCAAAAACAACATGCCACAAATTCTAATATCGATATGTTGAATCTCCAGTACATTTAATGCGGGCAAGCATTTACTTTTACTTTTATATTTTATTCACTTGCTGGGCAAATTATTAGTCATACTTTACGGTTTCAGAAGTATGAGCCTAAAAATCAATTTTTAAAGCTCACAAAAAGGTGTATTTAATATAATATAAAGGATTATTGATTTATTAGGGCTTTAGTGATTTAAAGCTTATTTTAAAACTATTACTTTAAAATATGTATTAGACTAATATTAATAATATAAATGGGAACGCCAATTTGTATATATTTGAAATTTACATATATTAAATGTGTTTTACTTCCAAATATATAAACTTTACATAAGTATACAAAATAAGCTTTAGTCACACTTTACTTATTCAGGAATGTAAGTTATGCCATGTTTTAAACATACAAAAATGAGGTATTTAATAATATAATTTTGCAAATACTTATTGATATATTTCATGTGAATAAAAGTTTAATTTAAAACTATTATTTCAATAAAAGTTAAAAAAAAAAATTAAATACACAAAATCTTCTTAAAACTTCAAAACTTATATTTTGCCAACGTACTTTAGAAATCGAACCACTGTGCACCACAGCAACATGTTGCCGACCTTGCTGAGTAAGCGGCAACAAATTATTCTCGAGAGAGAGCTAGTCAAAAGAGAGGGAGAACCAGCGTTGCTCTGTTTGTTCATGTTTTCATTTCGAGAAAAAAAAAACAACAATAATAAGTGCCGGCACTGATCAATGAACTAATCGATGGCAATATAATGTTCTATATTTTGAATATCTGTACGAATTACAAAAAGTACAAGATGAGTGTTTATTTTCATTTCCTACCAAAGCTCGAACGGATGAAATCCAGTAATAGTCAAGCTAACAGTTTTCATCGAATCTAGAAGCAATGTAAATGCATGTACAAATATTTTCATGAAATATATATAAAGCTAAATAAAATTATTTTCATACTTTAATTGTTGTTTAGTTTACTTTATATAAAATTATACAAAATAATTTATACTTTTATCTGAAAAGTATTTTTAGTATAATTATCCACAAGCAAAGAAATTTAAGTACAAAATAATATTCATAATTTATACGAAAAATAATAATGTATAATAATACATACGCCAAGATTAGGACTAAAATCGGTTAAGATTTTAAAATAAAGAACTGAAAATAATGAAAGTAATTGTTTATGTAACACAAAACTAAGAAAAAAAATATCCTTGCCTTTATGCAACGTTACAGGTTTAATGAAATATTATAGTTATATACAGTAGAATCCGGTTATAACGACTCCGCTTATAGCGTCCGTTCGGTTATTGCTACGAAATCTCGATGACTTGGTTGGTCCCCATACCATTGTATTGTATACAAAGTATTATCGGTTAGTGCGTCTTCCGGGTATCACGACGTAAAATCGTCGGTCCCTTGAATGTCGCTATAACCGGATTCTACTGTATTTGTAACTTTAATTGATTGACTAATTTTTAAAATATATTTTTTCCCAGGTATTTTAATTTCCCTTTGATGTGTTCTGTTTCTAGAAGGTTATACAAATCTGAACTATTTTTAAATCCAAATTTGAGGAATAATTTATTGCACCAAAATTTTGCCCTGAAATCGAAATATTTTTTATATAACAAAAGAGTTTTTGCTATAATAAAATAAATAAAATAATTATATTTTATATTCTTAATTGTGGTCAAAGGTTTTATTTTTAAATGTTGGCTCACTTTAACGTTTTGCTAATTATTATTACTTTTCGTTTCAAGAGTGTGGGTTCAAGTACTTTGGCTTAGCGAACTTAAGGTTAGCACTAATCAATGAATCAATCATTATAAAATCTGACGAAAATCAATCATTAAGACATTAAAACCATTTTTTTTTTTTTGTTTTAATTCATTCAATCTAATCTCTTCAAGTATGTTATTGAAAGTGCAATCCAATTATATTCTTAATATTTCCCTGCATTAGTAGCCAATGCTGTTATTGTAATCTAAGACCTTAACTACTTTTGATAGTTACATAATGATTTGAAGATAATTGAATGGATTACATGAGCCATCATAAATAAAATATTGCTCAGCTGAGTTCATTGTAATAGATACTTATTCTATAAGGTATGTGAAAGTGTTACTGTCGGGTTGAATATTGTTTTAGCAATTAACAAATTCGTTTAGTTCGATTGAGTTTGTAGAACTTCGATTTGCAGCCCTTGCCATTGACACCAGCGCCTCAACCTCAATTTCCTGAAATTAAATTACTTACTAGCAGCTCAGCTCAGTTCGTTCCTGTTCCTGTTAATTTCAGCTTAGCAGGATATTGTCAGCACTCGTTCCCAACTGGCCCTCGTCCCTCGCCTGACGCGAGTGTGGAAAAATGTTTGAACTGCTCTGTTGACACACAAACACCTGCTCAAAGTGGGTACTTTGGTTGCAGTTTGTTTGCTGACTTGTGCAATTTCCGTCGGACAACACGGAGCGCATACGTAACGGACTTTGACAGAGCTTGGGCAGCAGTTGTCCAGAAATTAAGCCATTATAGGAAAGTTTTGTGTGGAGAACCAGGATGTTTAACCGAAAGCGCTTTTAAAAACTATTGAACTTAATTATGTCAAGGGTGTGCTGAAAGTCTTAGGGTCTGTTATAGATGAATGCAAAAAAACCTGCACATCTAGATTGCAACTTGTTACTTTTCAAAAGTTAAAAAATAAAGTATGAGTCTCCAACATTACATATGTGTATACTTGTATACAAAAATAAATTAAAACTCTAAAAATATTTCGCTTTTACACCTCACAAATTTCTACGGAATTTGTATAAAATTTTTCATATCAAACTAAATAATAAATAATATTTTATGTATACAAATAAAGCCCATAAAATTTGGTCAAGAAATTATTCAAGATTTAAAGGCTTTACATGTTTTTTTATAACAAAATTTGAATTTTTTTGATTTGATTTATTTATAATTAATACGTTTCCTCAATTAAAAATCATTTGCCATTTAATAGAGTCATTATTACAGGCAATACACCATGAATATGTGGCACACATCTCAGGCAGCCAGCATTTTAATAGAGCTCCTGCCGGATTCCGGATTTGCATAAATAATAATGAAATTTCAGCCAGTGAATAAACAAAAATGAAAGCAGCTTTAAGCGTCCGCAACCATTAACTGGCAATTTGGAATGTGTAAAGCCGCCGACCGGAGTGCTGGGGATCAAGGCAAATTAACTAATTGAAGGCTCAAATGGACTTTGCATACATTTGTCAACCGATAAAGGCGTCTCGCCTGCCGATAGATTAAAGATGCTAAAGGTAACGGCCAGGCCCCAAGGTCACGGTGGCCCTCGATGCCAATCCAGAGGGTGACATGCATAATACATTCCGAGATCGAAATCAAAACATGTTTACCTTCTCACGCCGCCCTGTAAAGTTTGTCCTGGAGTTCCAAGGATGGCCTCTTGAGACAGGAAGGCGACAGCTAGCCAAGCCAAATGGCTCAATCCCCTGGATAGGAGGTTTCCTCGGAATGGAGGTGGCTTCTAGAGTTGGATTTTAATTTTATCCCAAGATCAAAAAATACTGATGTAACTTAATACTTCAAAATGTAAAATTATATCTCGAGAAGCAAGCTTTTTCTATTGATTTAAGGTGCTTTAAGTCACCTTACCTAATTATGTCTTTATTTTATGGATCTAAAAAGTAATTCCTGTTTTTTTATCATCTTGTATGGTGTACATTTTAGCTTGTAATATTTATTTTTACTGTAATAATTGCCAGTTAACTATTTAAGCTATAAATAACTTGGGAAAACGTTAGTTCCGCTTCAGCCACTTTTTCTTTTCAAGGTGACTCCTCCTTCGGCACCGTGAAAGTGAACCAAGTAAATGATAATTTAATGAACGGCTATTAAATGTCAGTCAATGCCATTTGCTGGGGGTCATAGCCAATAAAGCCACTAACGTTTTTTGCATTTTGTATGAACTTCAATTCCCTTGAGCGTTTCCTGTGGCAGAAAATCAATTCCCGCGCAGGCAAGGCCAGAGATTCTTTAAATTTTGCACATACTTGAGGGCGAGTATATATTGCTAGTGTGTCGACAGTTGGCCGGGACATAAAGCCTAATTACGAAACGTTCTTTAATTAGTGCGCTCGACTTAATTACAAAACTGCAAACTCAACAAAGGCGACAGCAAAATCTGCAACAATAACGAACTCGGGCGGCTGCCCCAGGATCCATGCCCCTTGGTAGACAATTAACTGGCTCTGAAATGTGTATGTGTTTTCTGTATGTTTGCGGCAACAGCTTGTTGACATCGTCCTTTAAAACGCCCGAAAGTATGCTTGGTCCCTGGGTATTCGACACATTCGCAAGTTCGCCGGGACATAAAGCGGAGCCAGATTAACGAGGTCTGAATAAGGGTTAAATTGCCTGAATTAATGTAACATTTTTGTTAAGAACCTTCGTTAACCATATTAAACACAGGCTTCATCAATTATTTAATACATTTAAGGCAGGCTTTAAATACGAAGAAAATAAATACACTGTTAAAAAGTATTTGTACATTTCAATTTAAAACCTATAGATATTAGTCATATGTTTTGAAAGGACATTAACTAGCTTAAAGCCCTCGCATTTTATCAAATATTAAGCAAAAGTCCCTTAAATTTTGCATATACACCATTTAAACTTGTATATGTATTTAGTTTCTAAAACTCACTTGGTTTGGCCCCACAGTCCTGATTACTCATTATCATCTTTGGGAAATAACGACAACGAACAAAAACTTGGATTGCTAATAGTAAAATCAATGTCGAAATGTAAATTAAGGGGCCACCGCAAGGCCGTTTGAATAAATATATTCACAAATCATGCAATATTCTGCCAACTTTGACTGAATCGCCAGCAGGAAAAAAAGCAAAGAAAAAAAATATATTTAATATAAACGCAAATTATTTTGCTGCTGTCCAGTGGGTAAAAATCATGAAAAAGAAGCAGAGCTTTGGAAAAAGTGTATGCCATTTGTGGCTGTTTGTGTTTGGTTTTTATGTCCTGCCGACCTCGCATAAATCTGATGGTCAACCCCACAGTTTCCGGACCCGGCTCCCCTTTAAAGCTGTCTTACCTGTGTCTGTTGTGTCCGCTTAAAACTGAGTACCGTCAAATAAATGTAATTTAGCTTTTCCTATCGGAATAAATTTCCTTAAAAAATAAGTATTTTCAACTCACTAAATCGATTATTTAAGTCTACCACATGAGCTTCTAAAATACTAAATCATAACCAAAGTAAATTGGCCCTTAGAAATACTAGCATTTATTAAAGAAAATGTAATAATGAAAACAATAAGTCGCCCTCATTTACTACCTCTATCTATTTTCCACCCTCGCCACCAGCCAGGGTTAAATAAAATTCATCATAGGCCACGTAGCCGCCCCTGGCTGCAAACGAGAAAAAACTTTCGCAACATGGTTTCGTGTTCTGACCCGCATACCAAATTAGAGTCTGGCCGAAACCGAAAAGTTCCTCAAATCTTTGGTAGATTTAATTATGTTTAAATAGGCATAACAAAACTTCTCCATGGGGGTGTAGGAAGCCCAATAAAGGTGGTTATTTATCAGATCTAAAATGAAAATAACTATTCAGAAAACATACATATAACGGAAATTAAATTAAAATTCTACAATGATATTCTAATTACATATATATTTATGTTTTGTATTATTATTTAAAAATTAAAAAGTATAATAAAAGATATTGATTAAGGGTAAGTAAAGTAAGGACATAACTATTACTTACCTTTGCAAGCAACAATGCAAAGTGATACTCAATTGATATACAAACCAAACCTATAAATATTACTCAACACTTTCCCTTTTTTATATAAACAACTGAAATCACTCTCCGCACATGTGGACAAAATGGCAGCCAGCCGCATTTCCGGCGTGTGCATGTGTGCACGGAGACATGTATGTATATGTGCACTTAGCCTGTTGCTCCTTGTTTCCTTTTTGATTTCATTTCTACTTTAGTATACCCACTTTTTCGCAGCTATTGTTTTTCCATTCACTCGATTTTTTCTGCAAATTTCATTGAACCTTACAGCCGGATGCAATGGACCATAATGGAGGAGGCGGACGATTGGCAGCAGCCGGCAAAAAGGCCACAGTGACATCCAATCCGCTGTCGGAATGGAAGTGCGGGTGCGTTGGCTGAATGGCTATAATCCGACGTCTGCCAATCAAAACATTCTCGACGGACAGAGATGGACGTGAATGCTTTATGCAAAACCATTGGCAGTTCACGGAGTTTAAGTTACGGGTAGCAGCATTCAAAGGTTGCCATCAATTGGCAGATATTTCAAGAAAATAAATTTCTAGAGTACGAAAAGTTTTATAAAACAAACCTTTCACGGCCATTTTGGTTTGAATACGGTTCAGGCTTTCACAGTGACCAGTTTTTCAGATTTTATCTTAAACTTAGCTGTAAATTGAGTTGATCTTTATGACCATAGGAAACTATGAATAAAGTATGGAATCGGCGGAAGTCTAAGTCTCAGGCCGTCAGTTTGATCACCAATTCAGTAAACAAGGCTTTCTCTCAGTTGCTTTTATTTTTGTAGGCATGAGTTTTCTGTTAGGCTGTGAAGTAGTACAAGTAAAATGTTAAAATAGCAAGTAATCATTGTTAATACACAAATCCAAAGACAATTGCATATACATAAATGTGGAGGATGTGCAATCGTAGAATCACCTGCATTTCAATCAGCATAGGCCTTTTAATTATGTTCTCTTTTATCTTCACCTTCAGTAAGTATAATGAATGCAAATTCTTACCAGCATATATGTTATCTTCGTTCCACCATGTCACAGCCCTGATTTTAAAAGTGTATATCCAGCTGGTGTATGTGTTATTTGGATTCGTAGGTACACTTTTCCTCATGTATGGGGCATGTAAGGTAAGAACTTCATTTTCGCTTTCCTGTGATACTGGGGAGCCTGACTACATTCGTTCTCAGGAAATCCGCAGCTACATCTTTGCATGTGTCTGGCTTAATATTCCCGCAGTTCTTTGGGGTATTGTAGTGTCAATCAAGCGAATGGTAGATTTTTCAAAAACTTATCTTTATGATGCCATAGTGCTAGCTACCGCAGGTAATCAAATTAAAGCTTTAATTAAGCAAGAGATTTTAGCTAATCAAATTACATATCTAGTTTATGTGGCGCTGTGTGTATTTGTTGTATACGGTTTAGCTATGCAATTCGGAATAGATGTAAACTAAAATTTGTTGTTGTATTTAGAGAATTTCAGGTATCTCAATTTGACAGAGAATTCTTTTCTGGCTACTTACAATTCTCAACTGGAATTGGTTCCTGATACCAGCTCGTTCTACAAGTTACTGTGGGTGCATCTAGTTTATTGAACAAATTCTCAAACTGATCAAAGTCGACAGAAAATTTCCCTGTCCGATCTGTGCTAACATACACGTTAAAGAGGCTTTGGAATTATAAGTGTATTTCCGAATCTTGAAAGTAAGTGATATGGCATAATTAAGTAAAAAAAAACATTGTAAGCCAATCTGTAATATAAAGTCAGCACTTGTTTAAGGCTCTTAATAAATTGAAAATTCCAAAAGTCACATCCAACACTATGCTTTATCAATTTTAGGAGGACTAAGCAGTTATCCCTATACATATTTTTCATTATTTTCTTTTTCCAGGCCTTTTAATTACTTTATTGAACCACAATTCGAACAAGGACACTACGGTTTTCTTATTGTTTTAAAGGGCAAAGTCACGAATTGTTTTCTTCCCCAAAAAAAAGATAAACAAAACAAATAAGCATTTTATATTCTGGAGAATACCTTGTTCATGCTTTTCGGCGTAATATATCTCGGGTTATGACAGGCTCAAAGGAGACCCAGTTGCCTGGATGCTTCAGGCTATCCCTTGAAAATAATCGTGTTGTTATTCTTACATTTCGCGATTTTGCTTCTGGCAACCGACGCAATTTCCAAACAAGCAGTATACTTATTCATTCAGTTGTTATTCGCGTTTTTCAAGACAAATGTGCGTTGGAATATTTAATGTGGTTATTATTTTCTGCATTGTGTCAAGCTTCGCGTGTTGGGCAACAAGTTGAGAGAGTTCAGTGGAACAGGCCCAGCAACATGTTGTTTGGCCCGAATGTAAACAGAGACCTGCCTCTCTCGGGGACTTTTAGTTTGCTCTCCTCCATCTTGAACACCTTTCAAAAATTGTTAGTATGATAATGGTCAAGTGTGAATTTGAAATGTGTGAAATTCGTAAATTATCTTCGCCTTGGAGAGCCGCAATTCAAAAGGCAGTTCAAGCAATTTATTCCCGAAATAATATTCAAATTACAGTAGTCCGGTTAATGTAACGAAGACAACGTGTCTTGGTTGGTCCCCATTCAAATAAATTGTATATTCTACAACAGACAAACAGGTAAATTCTTGTTATTATCAGCATTGCCTAGGAAAAGTATCAAACAATAATATATAATAAAACTTTGATTAGAAATCAAAAACAGCATACAATTTGAAATCTAAGAAAATTAAAGTTACATTACTTCCATTTCTAACCATTTTCTATTTTGAATATAGATGTTTTAAAATTTCTTAAACATTTATTGTGATCAGCAAGAAAATTTTAACCAAGAATATTGCAGAAAACGCATACATATGGGATGGGACACTTCACATTCAGTGACTGAAAATTCAAGCAAAAATACTCATATTTGAAAAGAGAAAAAAAACATATTCAAATTTTAGATCATCTGAAAAAAAAATCCTAAAAGGATAGTTTTCATTTTAAAATATGTATATTTTATTATTTATTGCTTTTCAGTTGCATTCAATCGGCATTCGCATAACTTTTACACAGAGATATTTTGTATAGTTAGAATAATGTAGACTTTAGTGTTTTGACGTTTTACAGATATCAAATGTATTATAAAGTATCAGTAACAGTTCTTTGAATTGCTTGATTAGAGGGATGCTGGATTACGGTGAGGAATTCATCTTTGGGCATTGTTTCTTAAGTTCGGGGACTTGAGCTTACATTTAACATAAACACCGTGACTTTCATTAATTTTAAATACATAGCGAAATGCATACAACTTAAAGTTTATTACTTCGATATTTATCTGTTGAAAATGTATGTTTAACATAGGCAATGGCATTTAGAGCCAAACAAACAAATGACTGACTGGCCCAGTGACCTGACTTGGGTTTGACTCGACTGATCCACGGACATTAGCGAGAATTGCTCTTCTCATGTACACACATTCAATTAGCGTTGGGTATCAAAAATACTTATCATGGCTTTTCATTACACTTTAGATACAAAAATAGTTACAATTTAATACCATTAACAAATATACTTGACGATCGATCAATTGCATATTTTGGAAATTCTTCCTTACATCCTTTTGGAACAAAGATTTACTCATTTACAAGACATGTTGGGGAAAACAAAAAGCGTATGTATGGGGTGTGTGTGTGTGTGCTTCTGGTATCGTCCTTAGGCCCAATCCTTTTTAATCTCAAAGGTCCAGTCCCACTCCAGGTGTATATGCTTATCGTCATCCGTAAAGACCGAACTGACCGAGTAGGTGCCGCGGGAGAATGTGCCGGAGGGCGCCTCCTCGGCGGGCGTCAGATAGAATTGAATCTCCTTTTTCGGCGGATAGGAGCCAACCATATGCTTCATTTTATCGACTAAATCAAGAGACGAAAATTATCTGGTTAATGGGAATCAATATATTACATTTGGGGCTTTCTGCCGCAATCTTACCCACAACTTAAACCCACGTAAAATAAATTATCCGAAATAAAGGTTTGGCAGGTTTGGAGATAATAATAGGACATAAACTCATTACGTTATTCTCAACACGTGACTATTGTTAGAATCGCAAATGTTAAAAACACAATATAAACAATACTACAAAATCCGTACAAAAAGGTAGTGCCATTGAAACTAGCGCTCCCCATTGCGATCTCAGCCTAGAACGCGACTACCCCCTTCAAACGACAATTAAGAACTAAGGCAAAGCTGCACAATTGCATGTTGTGACTACTCGACAGGAGAAGTCTGAAAAGTGCTAGGCACCGACCTGTACACAGCTACCTCATTTATGAAGGTCTTAATTAGGGATTGAGAGTAAAAGTTCGATTTATCGTCAAAATAGGTCGAAAATGTATTCAACTTTGATATATCGGAATTTGAAATAATGTGAATGATATAAAATTTTACGGTAAAATATTTATTATATAAATTATATTAATGTATTTAAAACGTTTATTACCTTTATTACGTTAATTTTCGAACATAAATAAATAAAACAATTAAATTTATTTTCCTCCATTTATAACCTTGCAGGGTATTATAATTTTAGTCAGAAGTTTTGCAGCGCAAAAAAGTATATATATTATTGATCAGCATTAATAGCCGAGTCGATCTGTCTGAGTTTCGGAACTTTTGAGCTAGAAAACTTTTGTAATATTTTTTTTTATTATTTAAATTTTGTTTTTAACTAATTAAAATCGGACTACTGTATCATAAAGATAGGAACGTTAAAGAAATTTATTGAAGAAAAATAAATTTCGAAATTTTTAAATTTTTTTTATCGGAATCTGTATTTTTTTTATTTTAGATTAAACATTATTTTATTTAATTTCGTTTAATTGTTAATGATTTATATAATTCAAGTTAGTTTTTCTTTTCATTTGATCAAATAGGATTAAATTATAATTTTCCATTAATATAGCAAGCAGATTAGGGATTTATGGTTATCGAATTATATCGATTTATATATCGATCTTAGCGTCAAATATTGATGCAATAACGAATTTGTAGTAATTTCTTTTGAAAATCTTTAACTGTTTAAAAATTAGAACCAATAAGGACCAGAGCTAGTCAAAGATTAAATTTAAAAAATCCCTTTTCTTGTTCTTAAAATTAAGTTAAATTAATTATATTTATATCGATATCCATATATAAAGTAAAACTAAAATGAATACTGAAAATATCAAATACTGGGCACACTTACCGTTTACACCCAGGCGAGAGGTCTTTTGCACATACTTAAGGCCATGAACAATTTCGCGCTGCACAATAAAATCAATGCGCACCTTGTACTGAACACCTTCCTTGATCACAAAAAGCTGGCAAGAATTGGAAGATGTGTTAAAGGCTGAGCCAAAGGGTTATTTTTTTTAATTACCTGCTTTTTCAGCTGACTAAGGTCACCGGTAAGATCCAATTCCATATCATCTCGGCCCTCTACAACAAGTGCCAGTTTCTTCACAATAACTTTTCGCGGATCATTGGGTTCTTGCAATTTAAGCACAAATAATTGAATAAAATAAAACTTTTAAGTAAAAAAATTAGCTCTTACCAACGACAATCTTTTCGGTCTGAGCTGCACCCAAAAGGGCCTCTTTGTAGCGCCGCAAGCTCTCGTCCTCCTGATCGGCGGCCATAATCTCCTCGATGGTCTTCTCTGGCGGCGCCTGGTAGTTGGCATCGTGCACATCCTCATCGTGATGGTCAGAGTGAGGCTTCGTCTCTGTTTCGGCCATGGCTTCTAACCTAGAACTGTCCAAGTGGTATTGTTTATTTATCAATCAATTACATTAAAATTCGAGGCACTGTTCTAATTGCTGTGGATGCTATTGTTTTATATGTTGCTCGAGGTTTTGTTTAGTATTTCTCACTCACTTTCAGGCTCTCTTTGAGAAGCATATGGGTCATAGGCATATTTTTAGGAGTGTGAGTAACATGTTGACGATAATGATATTGTTTTATATATGCATGTATGTATATACAACAGCCTCCATATAAAAGTATGCGCTACATTCGATAAACATTTTAAAAATATTTCTGAAAGACTGAAACACGGTAAGCCCGTTCTGTAAATAAATAAATAAGGCTTAATTTTCTTTGTGTTTGGGTCTAGGCTTGTCGTTTGGGGTTACTCCTCTGTGGAAGCGATATTTTATTAAAGAAGGAAAATTAATAAATTAATGAAACTTTGGCACGTTATTAGGCGTGTATTAAAGAACCAATTAAATTAGAACTTGACCAAATAAAAACTTATGCTGCGTGGATATGAGAAAACCACTTTGAAAAATCAAAACAAGAGCGCTCACACTTGCTATAACTTAGAAAATAATCTAAAAGGGGAAAAGGTTACCGGCTCAAAACGTTCTAAGAACTATAACAAATATATGATGATGATTAGTGCGCCTCATAGGCGATAAATGAAGCTTCCATAGTTAAGATGTATTATTTATTATTATTTTATCTCAAATCACATCCAAAATTAAATATTACTGTGCGATTTCAATAAGATACATACATCCCATAGTTCATAGCTTATCATTCTATTAAAATCAATTTCTTTTTTTTCGGCAACGTTAACGTTCGTGCTGCGACTAAGCGTTGGCCACTTCATATGCACGTTCAATAATATTGATTAAATTCCAATTATTAACGCATTGATGAACTGACGGGTTGATTGGCAGACGGGGTGAATGTCGGCAGTGGGGAAAGGCGACTTGCAGCTGGCCAGAGCGGGGGAAAAAAAAAGTCCAACCAAATACGGAGCCACAGTGGCAGATAAGGCAAAAGCATACGATAGACAAGAGAGGGCGGATATCGGCATTGAATTATATTGAACAGAACGGGCGACAAACGCCCAAACCCCCCTCTATCGTCCCACCCACCAAAGCCTTTATTATTATCTTGATTTGTTGCCCACACGCCGGTCGACTGGTTGCCTTATGTCCATTTTCAACGAGTGTTGGCCCAATAATAATTCTCAATCCTCCACATTTGGGTTTATATACACGGCCAGCACAAGCTATGCACATGAAATTGAAATGTTATTACTTGACATCAGGTTGTTGCGAAATAATTAAAATGTATCTATATAGACGAATTTCAGGCAGACGGGTACACAGGAAAAACAATATACATATGTATATTCGGGAAAATATGGCTGATATAAAATACAAAATACATTTTTAATCAGGAAAATCAAAATTATTACTAGTGCGGACAATATAAGGAAAACTATGTATGTGTCCCCGCCATAAGAATTTGTTTCAACATATATTTTTCTTTAAAGATAATCTCTAAATTTAAGGCTTTCTTGCTCTTTTTCTTATTCTTGATAACTCTGCTTATGTCTTCGGTTATAGGGAAATTGGTTATTAAATCTAAGTCTACGGTCAATTTAAGCTTCCTATATATTCGATGGTATAAATTAATATCAATAAAAAAAAGGTTTAAAACGTTAAAAAAGCTCAATATCTTTAAAAAATAAAGAGCAGATATTAAAGTACATCGAACATATACTTCCGTGTAGCAAAAAATAAAAATAACGAGAGAGAAAAACGAAAATAATAAACATTTTCCAGACTAACAACGGACGAACGTTTGGGCCAATAAAAACAATCCGTATAATTAAAGTTGAGTGAGAAAAGGTAATTTCAAGAACAATCTGACCAAGAACTGAAATTTCGAATTCCAAACAAAAATTTGGGGAATAGAGAGAAAAGGAGAAGGCGAGGAGAGCTGACCCCCCGTCAACGTGTGGGGATAATTTAAGGAAATGAACGAACCATGCCAGTTTTTTTGTTTGATAAAGAAATGTGCAAGAAGAATGTTAAGACCCCAGACGTACATAAGTATGTTTGTATTGTATGTATGAATCACGCACACCAACTCGCCACACACACGCCCACACACTAAGGCCGGCACATGAATCTTCATTGTTTGCAAGTACGATTTTTTGGGAGTGGTGCCTTGGCCCGTACAGATAACCAAATATTTGTTAATAATACTTAGTACCAGTACTATGGTTAGGTTCAGGTATTAATTAAGCGGCATGCATGGGAACGCAGCACTCGCACACACTCTCACGATCCAGAAACGACGCGCACTCACCTTTTTTATGTGCAAAGTAGTATTCAGTTCAGAATTTTTAATGTGTTTTCGGGAAAGTCACGTGGCCTGTTGATTACACAGATTCCTCTTTTATATTTTATTTTTTATTGGTTTGTGGCTGACTAATTTTGAAACAAAGCAAAATACAACGAAAAACACTCGGCGAAATAAGAAAGAAATCTAAGTGTTACCAGCTGCTGCAATTCAGAGCAAACTTAGGTATAAAAAATACTAATTCCTTGCTTGCGCCACAACATTTAGTATATCTATATTTATTTTATCGTAGATTGGGAGTGTTCTCCGAGGCTAGTTAAATTTTATAAATAATATTTCCGTTTAGTATAATTTTTTTGAGAATGATTCGTATTAGTTTATTTGGACAGCGCTGGTCACACTGATTAACAGCTGTTTATTACTTCATCGGCCATTTTTTATGGAAATTTTGGAAAATGACACAGTACTTGAGTCAACTTAACACCGCCGATAAGCTGGCCGCCGAACCATGGCCCAAAGACGCCACTATCTACCAGGTGAGAGTCCGCCAAACGGAACCTAGCTTGCTAAATAGAATGTCTTCCTAAACATGTGTACAAAAGCCATATGAAGCGGAGCAGATTTTGCTACCGGAGAACGCCAGTTGCCTGGCGGTGAAGGCCTACCTGAAGATGTGCAACCTCCCCTTCGATATCCGTTCCTGCGCAAACGCCGAGCACATGTCCCCGGGTGGAAGGATGACCA